>JAGXOD010000018.1:9712500-9720000 GCA_020368025.1 Brachyhypopomus occidentalis
TTCTTCGCTAATCCTCCACCAACCTACACACCCCCCTCCTTTTCAGGGTCCATGGGAAGGAGTCTGGCCAACAAACCTGACGTGTATGTGTCCAGCAGTGCAGGTGCCCGGTGGAGAGAGGTACACCCCCCCCCCCACACACACTCCCACTCACCACCACCCACCCCACACACACACACACCCCACACACACTCCCACTCACCCCCACCCCACACACACACACTCCCACTCACCACCCCACCCCCACACACACACACACACCCCACACACACTCCCACTCACCCCCCCCCACACACACACACCCCACACACCCCCCCCCCCACCACCCCACCCCCACCCACACACACACACACCCCACCCCACCCCACCCCCACACCC
Organism: Brachyhypopomus occidentalis; assembly: GCA_020368025.1. Taxonomy (NCBI): domain Eukaryota; kingdom Metazoa; phylum Chordata; class Actinopteri; order Gymnotiformes; family Hypopomidae; genus Brachyhypopomus; species Brachyhypopomus occidentalis. The sequence continues at coordinate 9,712,879 of JAGXOD010000018.1, forward strand.
CCCACCCCCCCCACACACACACACACACACACCACCACCCCACACCCACACACACACACTCCCACCCCCCACCCCACACACACACTCCCACTCACCACCCCCCCCCCCCCCACACACACACACTCCCACTCACCACCCCACCCCACACACACACACACCCCACACACACTCCCCCACCACCCCCCCCCACACACACACACACTCCCACTCACCACCCCACCCCCACACACACACACACCCCACACCCCACACACCCCCCCACCCCCACCCACACACACACACCCACTCACCACCCCACCCCCCACACACACCCCACACACACCCCACCCCCACACACACCCCCCCACACCCACACACACACACACACTCCCACTCACCACCCCACCCCCCACACCACACACACACACACACACACACACACCCCCACACACCCCCCCACCCCCCCACACACACACCCCCCCCACCCCCCACCCACACACACACCCCCCCCCCCCACCCCCCCCCCACACACCCCCCCCCACCACCCACACACACACACACACACACACCCCACACCCCCCCCCACACACACACCACTCACCCCCCCCCACACACACACACACTCCCACTCACCACCCCACCCCACACACACACACACCCCACACACACACCCCCCACTCACCCCCCCCACACACACACACTCCCACTCACCACCCCACCCCACACACACACCCCCACCCCCCACACACCCCACCCACACACACACACACACCCCACCCCCCCCCCCCCCCACCACACACACACACACACCCCACACACACCCCCTCCCCCCCCCCACACACACACCCCCCACCCACCACCCCCCCCCCCCCCCCCACACACACACACTCCCACTCACCACCCCACCCCACACACACACACACCCCACACACTCCCACTCACCCCCCCCCCACACACACACACACTCCCACCCCACCCCACCACCCCCCCACCCACACACACACACACCCCACACCCCACCCCCACCCCCCCCACACACACACACTCCCACTCACCACCCCCCCCCCACACACACACACCCCACTCACCACCCCCCCCACACACACACACACCCTCCCACTGAAGGAGATATTATATGCTCTGCTGAATGCTGCAGCTTCTCTGCGCCGTGCTGCGATCAGACTGAATCATACTTTCAGTGCCTAGTATTGCCAAAGCCCTCCATGTCCTGTGGAGTGTAATACAGCTTCACCGCTGTGGTGTTACCCCAGGCACTGGCCGGGCCTCACTTCTACACGTGGGGGGACCATGGAGGCATCCTGATGGCCATCGCCCAGGGAGGCTCCACACGGACACTCAAGTGAGTCACTCACCTCCACCTTTCTGCTTCTGTCCTGCAGCATCACACAGCCTCTCAGCTGCTTGCCCAAACACCACCCTTCATGTGTGCCTGTCGGTTGGTGGTGTCACTGACGTAGCTGCCCTTCTGTGTCGCAGGTTCAGCACCAACGAGGGCGAGACGTGGACGGAGTTCCAGTTCTCCGAGCGCGAGGTCTACGTCTACCAGCTGCTGACGGAGCCCGGCGAGAAGAGCACCATCTTCACCATCTTTGGTTCCTATGCCGACCAGAAACACAGCTGGCTCATTCTGCAGGTCAACGCCAGCGACGTGCTCGGTGAGACCCGCCCTAGCCCCGCCCTAGCCCCGCCCTAGCCCCGCCCTAGCCCCGCCCCCGCCCCTTCTAAGGGCTCGACTGGGTTGTGAAGCCGCCTGGGTTTGCGTGTGTCCAGGCGTGCCGTGCTCGGAGGGCGACTACAAGCACTGGTCCCCGTCGGACGAGCGGGGCAACGGCTGCCTGCTGGGTAGGAAGATGGTGTTCAAACGGCGCACACCCCATGCCACCTGCTTCAACGGCGAGGACTTCGACCGGCCCGTCAGCCTGTCCAACTGTTCCTGCACGCGGCAAGACTACGAGTGGTGAGCACCTCCCACACCTCCCACACCTCCCACACCTCCCACCCCCCCCCCTCCCACCCCTCCCACACCTCCCACACCTCCCACCCCTCCCCACCCCTCCCACACCTCCCACACCTCCCACCCCCCCCCCACCCACCCCACACCTCCCACACCTCCCACACCTCCCCACACCTCCCACACCCCCCCCCCCACCCTCCCACCCCCCACACCTCCCACACCTCCCACACCTCCCACCCCTCCCACACCTCCCAACAGCTGAGAAAATGTTTCGTTGCACTTTAAATCCACATTTTGAAAAGTTATTCATAACCGCAGACACTGCAGACAGAGTGGTTTGTCCTGCTTCTACACCCGTAGTCTGTAATTCCCCGTACCAACGCCACTGTGTGCGATTCCTGCTAGTCCAGCTCTAGAGTCTCTGGGGGTTTCCAGACCTGGTAATCGCTACACGGTATTCCAGGCTAGAAAATCAAACTCCGAAATGGCTTCAAGTTTAGGAATTGCATATTAAATTGCAGACTTATAATGGAGCAGTCTTATAATGGTGTTGTGTTAGAATGGAGCAGTCTTATAATGGTGTTGTGTTATAATGGAGCAGTCTTATAATGGTGTTGTGTTATAATGGAGCAGTCTTATAATGGTGTTGTGTTAGAATGGAGCAGTCTTATAATGGTGTTGTGTTAGAATGGAGCAGTCTTGTAATGGTGTTGTGTTATAATGGGAGACTTGTAAGACTTATAACTTGTAATGGTGTTGTGTTATAATGGAGCAGTCTCAGACTTGTAATGGTGTTGTGTTATAATGGAGCAGTCTTATAATGGTGTTGTGTTATAATGGAGCAGACTTGTAATGGTGTTGTGTTATAATGGAGCAGTCTTATAATGGTGTTGTGTTATAATGGAGCAGACTTATAATGGTGTTTGTTATAATGGAGCAGACTTGTAATGGTGTTGTGTTATAATGGAGCAGTCTTATAATGGTGTTGTGTTATAATGGAGCAGTCTTATAATGGTGTTGTGTTATAATGGAGCAGTCTTATAATGGTGTTGTGTTATAATGGAGCAGACTTGTAATGGTGTTGTGTTATAATGTCTTATAATGGAGCAGACTTATAATGGTGTTTGTCTTTATAATGGAGCAGACTTGTAATGGTGTTGTGTTATAATGGAGCAGTCTTATAATGGTGTTGTGTTATAATGGAGCAGTCTTATAATGGTGTTGTGTTATAATGGAGCAGACTTGTAATGGTGTTGTGTTATAATGGAGCAGACTTGTAATGGTGTTGTGTTATAATGGAGCAGTCTTATAATGGTGTTGTTGGTGCAGACTTATAATGGAGTCTTATAATGGTGTTGTTGTGTTATAATGGAGCAGTCTTGTAATGGTGTTGTGTTATAATGGAGCAGTCTTATAATGGTGTTGTGTTATATGGAGCAGACTTGTTATGGTGTTGTGTTATAATGGAGCAGTCTTATTATGGTGTTTGTTATAATGGAGCAGACTTTAATGGTAATGGTATAATGGAGCAGTCTTATAATGGTGTTGTTATAATGGAGCAGACTTATAATGGTGTTGTGTTATAATGGAGCAGACTTATAATGGTGTTGTGTTATAATGGAGCAGTCTTATAATGGTGTTGTGTTATAATGGAGCAGACTTGTAATGGTGTTGTGTTATAATGGAGCAGTCTTATAATGGTGTTGTGTTATAATGGAGCAGTCTTATAATGGTGTTGTGTTATAATGGAGCAGTCTTATAATGGTGCAGTAATGGTGTTGTGTTATAATGGAGCAGTCTTGTAATGGTGTTGTGTTATAATGGAGCAGTCTTATAATGGTGTTGTTATAATGGAGCAGTCTTATAATGGTGTTGTGTTATAATGGAGCAGTCTTATAATGGTGTTGTTATAATGGAGCAGTCTTATAATGGTGTTGTTATAATGGAGCAGTCTTATAATGGTGTTGTTGTTATAATGGAGCAGTCTTATAATGCAGTCTTATAATGGTGTTGTTATAATGGAGCAGTCTTATAATGGTGTTGTGTTATAATGGAGCAGACTTGTAATGGTGTTGTGTTATAATGGAGCAGACTTGTAATGGTGTTGTGTTATAATGGAGCAGTCTTATAATGGTGTTGTGTTATAATGGAGCAGACTTATAATGGTGTTGTGTTATAATGGAGCAGACTTGTAATGGTGTTGTTATAATGGAGCAGACTTGTAATGGTGTTGTGTTATAATGGAGCAGTCTTATAATGGTGTTGTGTTATAATGGAGCAGACTTATAATGGTGTTGTGTTATAATGGTTTTTCAAACGCAGACTGAAGACCCATCTCTTTGTAAAGCACTTATAAGCACTAATCAACTGAAGCATTGGTATAAAGCGTAATTGCACTTTATCTTTAGGAACACTATAGTATTGCACTATACTGCATGTAGTCTTGTAGGTATTTCAGTCTTGCTAGGTATTGCACTGTGTCTAATCTTATTTTGTTGTCTTCTTTCTAGGCATCAGCACTAGCAACGGTTTATGGCAGTGCTTGACCTCAAGTAGTTTGGACTTAAACCTGTTTATACTAGATAGAGATGCATATTCTGACTGAACACATAGTACTTTTGTAAGTCGCTCTGGATAAGAGCGTCTGCTAAATGCCATAAATGTAAATGTAAATGTAAATGTAATGGAGCAGACTTGTAATGGTGTTGTTATAATGGAGCAGACTTGTAATGGTGTTGTGTTATAATGGAGCAGACTTGTAATGGTGTGTGTTATAATGGAGCAGACTTGTAATGGTGTTGTGTTATAATGGAGCAGTCTTATAATGGTGTTGTGTTATAATGGAGCAGACTTGTAATGGTGTTGTTATAATGGAGCAGTCTTATAATGGTGTTGTGTTATAATGGAGCAGTCTTATAATGGTGTTGTTATAATGGAGCAGACTTGTAATGGTGTTGTGTTATAATGGAGCAGTCTTATAATGGTGTTGTTATAATGGAGCAGACTTGTAATGGTGTTGTGTTATAATGGAGCTTATAATGGTGTTTGTTATAATGGAGCAGACTTGTAATGGTGTTGTGTTATAATGGAGCAGTCTTATAATGGTGTTGTTATAATGGAGCAGTCTTATAATGGTGTTGTTATAATGGAGCAGACTTGTAATGGTGTTGTGTTATAATGGAGCAGACTTGTAATGGTGTTGTGTTATAATGGAGCAGACTTGTAATGGTGTTGTGTTATAATGGAGCAGTCTTATAATGGTGTTGTTATAATGGAGCAGACTTGTAATGGTGTTGTCTCTCTCTCTCTGTCTCAGTGACTATGGCTTCAAGCTAAGTGAGGACCTGTCCCTGCAGGTGTGTGTGCCTGACCCAGAGTTCTCAGGCAACCTGTACGCCCCGCCTGTGCCCTGCCCAGCGGGCAGCACCTACCGTCGCAGCAAAGGGTGAGGAGGGTTTACTGCCTCTACCATGGGAACTGTAGGGCCTGTAGGCTTCACATGGTAAGATGCAGTCTGGGTAATATCAGACCTGCCAGCATCCTGACAAAACAACATGAGTCACTACTCATTACCTGCAGTGACAGGAGAACTGATTTAATGTTTGTTTTTAAGCTATCGTGCACATTTGTGTGTGTGTGTGTGTGTGTGTCTGTGCCTGCCAGAATAAGGCTGGAGGTTATAAGAAATGCAGAGTTTGATAAAAACAGGAAAAACAGGGAAACTATGACTGGGTTTAGTGCAGAGTGTGTGTCAATGCAGAGAAGGATAGGAGGTCATATCAAAACAGCGAGGTTATTTTTCTTGAGCAACAGCCTCACCTAGTGGCAGAAAGTGGACAAAGCAAGTGGAAAAGGCACCGTGCTGTCATCGAGACACTCGGTCTGCTGAGGAAGGTTTGACGTCATGGTGTCAGAGTGCTGTGTCGTCATGGTGTCAGAGTGCTGTGTCGTCATGGCTGCAGGTACAGGAAGGTTCCCGGGGACAGCTGCAGTGGCGGAGATGTGGAGTCCAGACTGGACGGAGAGGAGCTGCCCTGTCCTGTTGGAGGTACGAACCCCAGCTCTCTCTGTCTCTCTCTCTCTCTCTCTCTCTCTCTCTCTCTCTCTCTCCCCCCCCTCTCTCTCCCTCTCCCCCCCTCTCTCTCTCCCCCTCTCTCCCTCTCTCCCCCCCTCTCTCTCCCTCTCTCTCTCCCCCTCTCTCTCTCTCCCCCCTCTCTCCCCCCTCCCTCTCTCCCCCTCTCTCTCCCTCTCCCCCTCTCTCCCCCCTCTCTCTCCCTCTCTCCCCCCTCTCCCCCTCTCTCCCCTCTCCCTCTCTCCCCCCTCTCTCCTCTCTCCCCTCTCTCCCCCCTCTCCCTCTCTCCCCCCCCCTCTCTCTCCCCCCCTCTCCCCCCCTCTCCCCTCCCCCCTCTCCCCCCCCCCTCTCTCCCTCTCCCCCCCTCTCTCCCCCTCTCTCCCTCTCTCTCCCCTCTCTCCCTCTCTCCCCCCCTCTCTCCCCTCTCTCTCCCCCCCTCTCCCCCCCTCTCTCTCTCTCCCTCTCTCTCGGTCTCCCCCCGTCACTGTAACTGTGATTCACTCTCTGAGCTTTGCGCTGGCCTTCCTGTACTTACAGAGGGACCACACTGCTTTCTGCTGTGTCTCGTAAAAGTTAAGCTCTCATTTTTCCTTTAACTTTTCCCTTATGCAAGTGATTCTTAAATCTCGAATCACCCCCGAGATACAGTGTAACCCCCAGCCGTTTGAGATGCGCAGGGGAGAGGTATTTACAGGGCAGTTAGGGGGCACTTGTGCAGTTGTTTGTAAAAGCCGTAAATATTTGATATACTCACGTCAAGTATTTAAGGCCTTTGTTTTATTTAGTTTAAAACTCTCGACTTCCTGCGTTTCCCCTGACACTGTGTTTTACACAGAGCTGTGTTTCTGCATCCTGGTGTTTAATCGAGTGTCGGCGTGTGCTGGTTATTCTGGTCCTGCAGAGAGTAATGAGTTCATCCTGTATGCTGTGAGAAGCTCCATCCATCGCTACGACCTGGCTACAGGGGTGGACCAGCTGCTACCGCTCTCTGGTCTCCACGAGGCCGTGGCCCTGGACTTTGACTATGAGAGGAACTGCATCTACTGGGCGGACATTTCTTTGGACACCATCCAGGTATGGGCGTGTCTCCCAGGTG
>JAGXOD010000018.1:9725000-9727500 GCA_020368025.1 Brachyhypopomus occidentalis
CCTGTCCCTGGTCCCCTATCCCCTGTCCCTGGTCCCCTGTCCCCCTGGTCCCCTGTCCCCCTGGTCCCCCTGTCCCTGTCCCTGTCCCCCTGGTCCCCCTGTCCCTCTGTCCCTCTGTCCCCCTGTCGAGCAGCCATCCGGCCAGAGTTTGAGAAGACCTGCGATGCCAACAGCTTCCAGTGTGTGAGTGGGACGTGTGTGAGTGTGGAGTGGAAGTGCGATGGCATGGACGATTGCGGCGACTACTCAGACGAGGCCAACTGTGGTGAGCACCCAGACCCTCCACCAGTAGTGCTCTGTGTGTGTGTGTGTGTGTGTGTGTGTGTGTATGTGTGTGTGTGTGTGTGTGTGTGTGTGTGTGTGTGTGTGTGTGTGTGTGTGTGTGTGTGTGTGTGTGTGTGTGTGTGTGTGTGTGTGTGTGTGTGTGTGTGTGTGTGTGTGTGTGTGTGTGTGTGTGTGTGTGTGTGTGTGTGTGTGTGTGTGTGTGTGTGTATATGTGTGTGTGTGTGTGTGTGTGTGTAAGCTTGTGCGCTGTTCCCAGCAGGTTACCCCACGGAGGAGCCAGGCTGCTCACGTTACTTCCAGTTTGCGTGTAAGAACGGGCGCTGTGTTCCCACCTGGTGGGAGTGTGACGGCGAGAACGACTGTGGCGACTGGTCTGATGAAGCCAACTGTACTGGTACGGAGCAGCAGGCCGCACAGAGTGCCACGCCTCCCAGTGCACGGAGCTGAGTGTGTGTGTGTGTGTGTGTGTGTGTGTGTGTGTTTCCAGAAGGGGGCGCTCACCACACACCTGCTCCAGGTCCCGCCTCCTGCGCTCCAAACCGGTTCCGCTGTGGCTCAGGTGCGTGTATCGTCAACAGCTGGGTGTGTGACGGATACGCTGACTGTCCCGACGGCAGCGACGAAGTGGGCTGCCCCACAGGTACACACACATATACACACACACACACACACACACACACACACACACACACACATATACACACACACACACACACGCACACAGTGTGCTACCTCACTCTGTGTATTTCATTCTCATTGCATTTGCATGTGTGGCGTCAGTCTCCAACAGCTCGGCGAGCCAGACCCCTGTGCCTACCCCAGCGCGGGACCCAGGGCGGGACCCTGCAGGACGCTGTGTCAGGGGTCAGTTCCTCTGCCGTAAGCCCCCCACCTGCATCCCAGACTGGCAACACTGTGACGGACACACACACTGCCTGGATGGGTCAGACGAGGCCAGTTGTCGTAAGTGGCCTCAGCATGCGCGCACACACACACACACACACACACATATATACACACACACACAAACTTTCATTGCAGCACAGCATCATTCCAGCTCTTATTAGAGTGCTAATAGCTCCACAAAGTGGGGAATCTTTAACCTTTGACCTCTGTGACTAAGCAAATAAAAGCCTGATCTATGAAGCTGCTCTACCTGGAGAAAAATGATCTCACTCATTATTGATCTCACACACTCTCCACATATTGCATTTAGCAGATGCTCATATCCAGAGAGGACAACAGGTCAGCTCAGTACAAGTACTGGAATACTGCTAGATACTGCTAGATACTGCTAGATACTGCTAGATACTGCTAGTCAGTGCCGAGACAGAATTACAAAATCACCATAAGTGCCTTCTCACCCTCTCTCTCTGTCTGTCTGTCTGTCTGTCTGTCTGTCTCTCTCTGTGAAGCCACACCAGCCCCTCTGACCTGTGTGAACGGGACCCTGTGCTCTGATGGTGAGCTGTGTGTGTTGTACAGTGAGAGGTGCGATGGCTTCCTGGACTGTTCAGACCACAGTGACGAGGACAACTGCACTGGTGAGTGGCCCGTTGCCCCGGGAAACGCTCCCGCGCTAAAGTCCACCAAAACCATGCAGACACATGAGCCGTCTCACACCTGAGCCGTCTCACACCTGAGCCGTCTGATACCTGAGCCGTCTCACACCTGAGCCGTCTGATACCTGAGCCGTCTCACACCTGAGCCGTCTCACACCTGAGCTGTCTCACACCTGAGCCGTCTCACACCTGAGCCGTCTCACACCTGAGCCGTGTTAAACCCGCGTCTCTTCCTCCTCAGCTGACTCGCTGGTCTACAAGGTCCAGAACCTGCAGTGGAGTGCAGACTTCTCCGGCGCCATCACGCTCACCTGGTCCCGGCCCAAAAACATGCCGCCCTCGTCCTGCTCCTTCCTCGTCTACTACAGGTACGGCTGCACCACCCGCCGCCCCATGTGCTCACACCCCACACTGGGTGGTGTTTGGGGAACGGCCAGATCCGTAGCCACAGCCTGAGAGTTCTGCCTAAAGGGGGGTGTGGAAGGCAGTGTCATCCGAACGGTTTCTGGTCGACACGCAGCTCTGCTTCAGGCTGCCGTCACCTATGTGTGTGTGTGTGTGTGTTCACTGTGTCAGGCCGGTGGGCTCTCAGCAGTGGACCACCATGGACACTCACAGTAACAAGAGCAGCTACACCCTGACGGTGCTGCGGC